>CM037088.1:92814330-92840040 GCA_020916435.1 Oxytropis ochrocephala | reverse complement strand
GCCATTACCACGGCCACAAGACACCGCTCCCACCGCGCAGAGCATTTCACGCAGAGCACTACCATCGCTTCTCCCGGCCAGGCAGCTGTGGCGCATAGGTCGCCAGCGTGAACGCCGCCAGACGCCGTCAGCCGTCCGGCGACTATGAAGATTCCAGCTACCGCCCCGAGCACCGGCCGTCACCACCGCATACTCCCAACGAGTCGTCCGGGTCACGCCTACGAGAAGCGTATCTTGGGATTCCCGCAAAGAGCCCGGAAGAGTACAGAAATGAAGAATTAGGGACGCCGCATCTACTTAGAGAGGTCGTGCCAGCCGCCCAGGTGCCTCCTCGGGCCACCGCTAACCGCCCATCTCGAGGATTCTGCGAATGCCGCAACGAGGCATGCCTCGCACGCACCCGGGTCGAACGGCATCTTAATGAACACGGGCTCCGTTTCTCCGTGGGAGATCAGGCGTTATAAGATTCCGAGATCTCCGCAAGCCGCCCAATTCCCAATAAAGTTTGACTACGAGGTGATCCATACACCTACTTCAATAATTACCGCCATAGGAATTGGACCATCGCGAAATGTAGTTTTTTCCTGGGGCCGTTGGACGCTTTGTAGCGCTGAATGGTGAGCCTTTATGCTCAATACCATCGCGGGGACGACTGATTAGAATATTCTTGTTCACCATAACGCCAACAAAAGCAAGCACTATATTGCAGGAATACTTGACCTTGGCTGCTCAAGGTGAGAACGACGTTGAGCAGATATCGACTCTGGCTTAACACCGGTTTAGTTCGTTTCGCGGACTTGTCGATAAGGACAAGTTGAAATATCTCGAAGCGCAGACCGGAATTTGACCACCGCTCGTCAAGAATTTACGCTTGAATCATTACGATCTCACCACTTCCACTAAGTGCTAACGCCCACATGCAAGATGAAGAAACTCCTCGGGTGTTAGCGAAGGCCCGCGACACGAAAGAAAGCGTTGTAGTCACGCGTAGGGCATGAAGGTCGCCGCGACAATCGGCCCGGAACAGACAAAAGTTCCACTCATCGCACTCGACTCAACACCTCCATTGGTGCAGATCTAGCGCTGGTGCTGTAACAATGAGCTCAGGGGAGTTAAGCTGCCCAACCACTGGTGGCTCACTAGGGGCGGGGTACGCACCGACCAAAAAGATATTGCCAAGTAATACAAAAAGGTGGTCATGATAATACTAACTGACCATGGCCTCAAAGATGATATCAAGAACCCATACTAAAGGTAAGTCGGGAAAGTAGCTGTGAGGCAGTCCGAGTAGCACACCAATCTTCAAGAGAAGCCAAAGAAGGTTTATCCAGACAGAGGAAAGGGCTACCGCCATAGAAGGCACATTAAATGTAGGATCGATTCAAGATCGCACACCTGCAGTCCGTAGAGGTACCGTAATGTCGCGCGATGGTTATCCATAGTGAAACCCCCGATCGCAGGAAGCAATCTTAATAAAGCCAATCAGAGGGGCGTGGGATTTAATTATTAATGGCTCGATCCAATTCTCAAGACTAATGAACGGGCCTCGAGCAGGCTACTCTCCCATCTCGCTCGATGATACACTTAATTCTACGGACTACAAAACTTCCATAACAATGTTCCAATCGTAATCAGTATAAAGTATGGCAAACATGTATGCAGAGAATCCCGTCGATCAAGGTAATTTCTACTGGCCGAGCATCGTGTTCTCAAGGCTTGATCGACAAGATAAAGGTTGATCGGAGCTTAGATAATCTCCCCGTGCGCCGAGGCCTACCTCTAACAGGTTCATCGGGGTGACGCACCTATCCGCTGGGAACGATCGAGTCGATGTCACTCACGTGCAGACGGCTGACTCAGATGAAGACTGCAGATGAAGACGGTCGACGACGCTCCTTGTACTCCTCAAATCCTCGCTATCAATGTATTATTGGTAGGCCGGATTTTGGGTAGGTAAGCTTAGAGGTCAAGCATCGATTTCCGCAAGGCATCTAAAAATGAAATTCTATAGCAAGCTAGCGACGCATCAAGTAGTTAACATCCCCGGCGGCCGACCTTGAATCAATCAAGACACAGCTAGAAGCCGCCTATACCAAGAAATATGTGACGAGGTAGATCGTGGGCCCGAACGCTCAAAGCACTAGCCAAGGCCATCAAGTCACAAGTCGATTTGATGCCTTCAGAGGATCCAGATAGCGCTGCACTAAGACAAACGATGGTGATTTGGCTCGAGAACTCATGCACAGGCCGATAAGACCGTGAGTTCTCAAATGGAGAGTTGGAAGACGCTCAACCGGGTGACGCACCCATCTAAAACGGGTGAAGCCTCTGTGAGCGACCTACCGTGAAATGCGAAGCAAGATCTCTGTATGCTGGCTTGCAGAGACTATGCCGACTGGCAGGCATGGCGGTGCATCGCATATGCCCAGATCCCTATAGAGGTGGCCCGCCATCAACTTTCCGCCGATGAAGGAGCCGCTTACTGTCCAAGTCAAAGAAGACGTATCAGTAATGAGGAAAATCTCAAGCCGGGCCGCTATGCGCCGCTGAGGACCTCTTATAAAGGCCAATTTTATAGAAGAAATCAAATACACGACTCCGCTATCCAACGCCGTGGCCTGGTTAAAAAGAAGAACGGAAAATGGAGGACGGGGCGTAGACTATAATCGATCTAAACAGGCATGCCCGGTTGATGCCTTTCCAGCGCTTCCAACATTGACAAGTCAGGTCGGACGGTGGCCTCGGGCTACAAACTACCGCCTTTTTCGATGCTTACTCCGATACAATCGGGAGATCACGATGTATCCGCCCGATCGCACAAGACGTGCGCCTTCATGACCGGACGGGAAATTTTCGAAGACATGCGTGATGCCATTCTGTCAAGAACGCTTCGGAGTCGATTTGCACCGGACGATGATGAACAAGATTTTAAAAGACAGATCGGGTCGATCTCGAGGTGTATCCGACGATATGATCATCAAAAGCGTGAACTGACCCGTGCATCACTTGAGCGACCGTCGAAAGAAATATTTCCAGTTAGCTTGTATGAACTTCGCCAGACTTAATCAAAATGTACCTCGAGCGGTGGCCGCCGATTGATTTCTTGGTTTTCACCGATCGAAAAGAGGATAGAAGCAAACCCCGGTGCTGCGTAGGGCTGTCGATATGAGGCCGCCACGCATTAAAAAAAAAGAAATACAACAATTAAATGGTATGGTGGCCGCCTATCCGCATTCATCCCCAAAGCGTTCATAAGTCGCTCCATCGCGATCATCAAGCATGGAAGTGGATTTCGGAGTGGGACCGAGCAATGCCGAGCATTGATGAGTTGAAACAAGCCTTGATTAGCCCGCTTTATCATGACCAAGTTAAGCACAAAGTAGACGCTATATCCAGATTTCTAGCCATAACAGGAAGAAGTTCTGGGCGTCGCCATATATAGAGAAAACGATCTAAAGCGTAATCCGCCTATTTCATAAGCAAAGTACCCAAGCGGCCTGAGCCGAGATACCGTGAAGATAGAGAAGTTTGGCCTTGCACTCCTAATAGCCGCTTAGAAGGTCGAGACCTACTGTGGCCCACCTGTGTCGCAGTAAGGACCGATCAATTTTATCAGCAAGTCCTTCATCGCCAGACCGCGAAGAATGATAAAGTGGGCGTGAGAACCCAAAGCGAGTTTGGTATCAAATTCAATCCAGACGGCGCAAAGCCTGTGTGTTCGCTCGACTTTATAGCGCGTAAAATGACTCCTACCCAGAAGATCGTCCCGAACCACCCGATCTTGCAATGACGGGTCGCCTAACAGTAAGCACGAAGTGAGCCACGCACTCGGAAAATTCAAGGCGCCCGCCGTGGAGGTGTTCTTGACTTTCGCTTCCATACGCCCAATAATCAGCCGAATATGAGGCGCGTATAGCCGCCCGCAGCTTCGCCAGAGACTTCAATGTTGACCAGTTTAACTCAGATTACATTCCTGCTCGCAGAGTCGGCAGATCAAAGAATTATATGATGCCAAAGATGACGTATTCAAAGGTTATCTCAGCAAGAGGAGAGAACTCGCCGCTTACTGACCGAAATAAGTGGTACATGTGCCTCTGACCGAAATGTTCGGAAAGATATCCTATCAAAGCTTGGTAAGCACCAAGACTCCAGTGGAATCATCGTTGTAATTCAAGAACTTTAAATCAACAGAGTGTGTCGACTAAGCCAACCCAACACCGGCCGCTCGTTTGTGTCGGGCTTCGATTCAGATTGATCGCCTCTATCCTAAGGTACATCATCGAAGGCTAAGAACCGCGAGTAATTAAAAGGTGCAAAGTCATCAGCCCGCGTAACACCAAAATACTCACATATATGGCGAAAGTGCCGCATGCGCGTACAGGTTCTCCTCTCCATTGCTAAGGTGTGTCTCACCCTGGTCAGCTTCTAATTACATGGCCGAGGGACATTCATGAAGGTGTTTGTGGAAGTCACCGTGGCGCTCGCTCCATAGCAAGAAGGCCACCTCGTGGCTTCCGCCAATATTGGCCGTACTGGGCGGACGCAGATGCTAAGAAACTCTGCTCGTATGCAAGAAATGCCAAGCAGATGGCCGATGTCCACATTGCACCTTTCTCGTAATTACAAAGTCCGTCTCACCTTGGCCGCTCGCCGTGGTGGGGCATGGATCTTCAGTGCCCGCTTCCACCGGGCCCCTGTGCCGCCTGCTCTTGATCGCGCAAGCAGATTACTTCACCATGCCGATCGAGGCCGCTAGCCGCTGCAACAATCTACATCGGCCAAAGTCGTGAAGTTCTTCTGACGGTGTGTGCTAGCCCAGTTTCTTGGGATCCTCAAACAATTGATAACAGCATTAATCCGCATCTAGCCAAATTAATGCATAAGAGATTCGTAGAAATGTTGGTTTCGACTTTAGGTGAAATGTCAATGCCGCTTCACTGGCCGAACACCAGACTAACGCCAAGTCGGGCGCCAATGCGGTGATTCCTCAGCGTGGTTTGCCGTTGCAAGACCGGATGAAGCAAAGTGGAACTGGTCGTGAAGAGTTGCACCGCCTGTCAGGTTTACAGCCTACCCCCTCACCATCGATCGGGAGTCACCTTCTCGATTGGTGTACGAATCGAGCGCCGTGCGATACCATGTAGACGGGCGAAATAATCGAGGACTTCAAACCCCTACAGCCGCTGACAACCCACCGGGCTATCCGAGAAGAGTGGACTTAATTGAAGAAGAATCATGCACCTAAGCTTCGCTAAGAGAGCAATTGATCAACGTGAAGGTCGTCGCAGGCAGTATAACGCCGAGTTCAAAAGAGTGGAATTCTCGCCGCGCAGCTCGCTCTAAGACGGGCCGACGCTGGAAAACAAGAATGCACGCCAAGGGAAGTCGGGCGCCGAACCGGGAAGGTCCGCACGAGTCATCACGTAAGACCGGCAAGGGGGCATACGTAGCTTCAAAACCATGAAATTGGCGACTATCCCGCAACATGGAATGCAAGTAAGTTTAGGAAGTGACACGCTTGAATGTAATCAAGAATTTGAAATGTAATAACGACTCGATCTATTAATGAAAGCAGCAGCGCTTCTTTTCCAAATCGGGTTTTTACAGCAGGCTCGACTTTTTAAAAACATGATGTATTCCTTACTTTCTCGCAAGAATGTACGACCGCCGCTCAAGATCGTTCGAGGCAAAGGAGCGATCAAGACTTATCATAGCCACCGAGATCGCCGAACGATCTAAAATCGAGCGACCAAGCCGAACTGTCCCAACCGAAAAGCCTATCGAATGGTCTAAGGGTTAAAACTCTGTAAACCTTAGATCGCCGGGCGATTCAATTTGAGCGATCGTCGAGACGGGTCGCGAACCGAAGCCGCCATCGAAATGGCCCAACAAATACTAGGTCGTCTAAACGATCTACATCGAGTGCCATCGAAAATGGCCCAAAGGTTAAGTAATAACTCCTTCGAGGCAGGCCATACGAAACGACTTTACCTTAGCAAACGCCATCGAAAGGGCTCGATAGTATGTCGCCGAAATGATCCAAGGCCCCGCGTGGGATATTAACTTATCAAAGAATAGATGCTTTCAAGTAGCGCGAAGACGCACCGAACCGTCTTAAAGCTCCAAGACACGCCAAGAAAAGCGACTCAAAACTGTAGCACTGGTCGGGAAGATTTAACGCCGCCGACGCTACCACAAATTCAAAATGAATAAGGCGCGACGAATGCGCAGGTACGCAGTAAATTGCGTGCTATAAATTCAAACGCATAAATGAAAAGTGTATAAAGATTGGTTATTGTTAGCTATGGACGCCGCCAAGCCGAGCGCCACGACTCAAAGAATCGCACAAGGCGTAGAAATTGTCAGTTCATGCAAGTTAAAGTTACAATTACACCGCTGCAAAGTGCTTCAAAGATATTGGTCGCTCTGGCGGAGGACGCCGCCCCGCTTCGCATATTCTCGCAGCAAACATAATCTTGTTATTTTCAACATAGTGCGGGCTTGATCATCTTGTCATCGGCTGACTCGCAGACGCAGATTCAACACCGCGCTCGCCAAGAGCGCTGTGTAAATTGCTCGACCGCAAATTTCTCCCCGAATCCCGCTTCTCGCCACTCATTCGATCTTCTCTCGCAGCTTCCCGGCGCATTACTGCCTCCAACTGCCTTCTTTCTCGATTTGATTCAAGGCCGGCTTTCAACCGTTTCACTCGCTCTACAAAGCCTTGTTCCTCTTTCGAAGGGCAGCTTGCCCTGCCCATCATTCCCGCTGAGGGGCCTCCTTCTTCGACTCGGGAGGAGTTTGTCATATTTCTCACCGCGCCAGCCGCTGCCTTGCCCTTCCTCGCAAATTCCAGTCGGGTTTGCTACTCTGGCCGAATAAAGGTAAGATAAAGATGACAAGACTAAGAAAGTAGTTGCACATCGACTTCGCCACACCACTGCCATGACTTTCTCGCACTCCCATACGCAGTAGTAGCGCAGCGCCATCGCTTCCTTCTCGCATTCTCCGCATCGCCGACTCGCTTTCGAGCCGATGATGGGAACCTCCTCTCGCTGCAAGAGCCGGACCGACAATCACGCTTTGGCTCCTGGTCAGTGAGCGATCGCAGACCTGGAGGAGGCTTACCCAGGCCCGCCACCCCGCTTTCTTCACTCGCTCTTGTGGTGGGGCACTGGAGGAAGGTTCGTGATTATCCCCGACCGAAGAACGAGGCCCCTTAGCCCCCTCCTTCTCGCTTCGTGACACGTAAGCGAGCAAGTTCCAGCTTTTGCCGCATGCATCCTTTCTCGCAAATAACGAACAGGGGTTAGAATAAAAGTTCACGCAGGCCTTACAAAGCAGAATATAAAGAAAGAGTGCAAAGGCGCACCAATCTCGGCCTCCGGCTGGGCTACCAGACAAGACGGCGGGGGCAAGCGTATGTTTTGTAGATCCTGACGATCACGCCGACAAATGCTTTAATCATCTCCAAAGACTCCGCATCGCCTCCCCGCATCGCGATGTAGTGTATGTAGCCGCCTACCCAAGAGCTGCTGGGCTTGCCCACATGATTGGAAAGAATGGGGACCGAGCATCCCATCCTATCGAATCTTAAATGGCCATCCCTACCCTTGGCCTGAACGACCTGCATAAGTGGCCTCTCCAGCCGCACTCGAGCTGACTCTGAAAGTTTCTCAAGAATCGATGATGATTCTTCCGCATTTTGAAGGAGACCTCAGCCTCTCTTCTCTTTGTTTGCTTTCTCCCGAGCCGCTTTAGCTCAAAGAGAGTGAAGAAAAGCATGATCGACACCTACCACCAAGTCAAGTTAACAAGACTTCAAAGGTTTCAGAAACGCCCATGCGCTCTGGATGAAGCCGAGAGGGGCGACCCGATATGACGCAGCAGACGCCCTGCTGGAACTCTGTGAAAGGAGAACGATCTTCATTTTCTCGACCACGATCCGATACATGGTGAATTTCTGTGAACCTCGAGTAGTGGCGATATCTTGGCCGCCTTTTCATACTCCCTCACTTACCGGGTGAGTCACAAACAACGCTCAATGTCGCGTGCATGAATGATCGATCGCCAAGATACTTCCGCGCGCTCGAAGAGTGTCGGAGACCCAAGACATATCGTAGGGTCTCTGCTATATCAAAGTGAACATCGCCGCTTCTTCATTCGGACCCTCCTTCGCTTGGCCTCCTGCCTCGAGAAACTAGCAAACGGGCCGACGATTCTCTTCATTACCGCTTATCTCGCCGCCTCCCAGATCGTGCATAACCTCGCCCTCACCCGACGCCTCTTGTTCCTCATCATCATCCGTGCCGATCACCTCGACATACTCGCCTTCGTTCAATGACGGTATCGACCGACAGGTGTAGACACTGACCGACAAACAGAGTGAACTAAGAACGGGAGCTGGAGTTGAGTCAGCCGTAGAAGCACCGCCAAGAATCAGCATTTTTGTCACCCAAGACGACTTCGAGTCCGCCTGTCAGAGTATTGGCTCGCCTCTACCGACATGTATGTAAGGCGCAAGGATCCAGCGGTTTTCCGGATATGTGCGCGCACTTTTGTCCGTGGCATACACAAACACTGCGATAAAGTGGATCGAGTCAGTCGATCGAGCGAAGCACTCGCGAGAGGGGCGAGCCGCCATCCTCGACCTGACACTCCTCTCATCACGAGGCGTGGAAAAGCACAAAATACTTTGAAGAAAAACTAAAGTCTAAAAGAGTAAAAGCAGAGCGATCGCCTCGCACTTGGGTTAAGGTGTGTCAAGACGGCCGCAGCGTATTGAAGCAGCCTACAGATGCGCAGCCTACGGCAGACGAGCCGGTTGGCCGCGTGAGCAAATCAGAAAGTGTGAGATATGAACTGCCCTCAAGGGGTATTTATAGCAAAGCACCTGGGGCGCCGGCGGGACCGGAGACAAGCGCCGCAACGCTTCATCTTTCTAGCCAATGGTTGTTTCCGCATAACCTCTAAACACCAAACGCCGCGCCTTCAATGTCAGAAAGACCAACCGCCGCGCAGAGCCCGGGCCGACGGTTGGAGAGCTGGGCCGAGCACCCCTACGTAAAAGCAAACGCCACGCCCGCTTCATCAAGGGAACTACACCGGGGACATCGACCAAGCCTCACTCGCTTCTTGCCGCCACTCCAGGCCAGGGGCAACTGCTCCTCGGTGTATCGAATTATGAGGATCGCCATCAAAGCACTGGACTCGCGCTCACCACCATCACGACCGCCCAACACGCCGCTTGGAGCGCACTCGCCGCCAAATTCTCGTGATAATGTTTGGACATCATCAGATATATACGCCATTCGCATACGGCATCGTGCACGCTCTTCTAACCTCGTGCTATCTCTGGCCTGGAGCCACTCTCACTAGATCGTCGGAGTGTCTTTGCAGTACCACCCGAGGTGCTCAACGCCGCGAAGCCGTGGACCGGTCCTTTCAATCTCTCTCAACGATCGCCTATCGCATCAAGCAACAAACACTTCACCTCTTCATTGATCAAGTGCACGACAACAACGCTAACCAAAGCTTGCTTTAACTCATCCAATGCTCACCGGGCATCGCTTCGTCCACTAAGTCCACCTCTTTTCTTCAGCCTAAACAATGGGAAGCGACTTCGCAGCCGCTTTGGGGATGAACTCGATAGAGCGCCACCATGCCATTTAGTCGTTGTATTTTTTTTTCGACGCGGGCGGCCTCATATCGGCCGCTGAATCGCCTCTACACTTTTCAGTGGTTTGCTCTATCCTCTTTCAATGTGTGGAAACCCAAGAATCACGCCCTCACCCCAAAGGTACACTTTTCGTGATTTAGTCTAAGTGAGTTCCTCCTAGCTTCTTCAAATATTTCCGAGGTCGCCACGTGGTCCGGCCTGTTACGCTTTTAATGATCATGTCGCCCGATAGACTCTCCGAGATGCTAACCGATCCGGTTTTTTAAAATCTTGTTCATCATCCGCCGGTAGTCGCTTCCCGTCTTCGCACCAAAGCGGCATCACCTTGTATCGAAAATTTCCCCGACGGCCATGAAGGTCGCTGTGTCGACGCGCGATACATCGTGATCCGATTGTATCCAGAGTAAGCATCCGTAAAAGACAAAGTAGTTTGTAGCCCGAGGCCCCATCGACCACTTTGTCGATGTTGGGTACGGAAGGCATCCTTCGGGCATGCCTTATTTAAATCTGGGTATAGTCCACACACATCCTCCATTTTCCATTCTTCTTTCTTAACCAAAGACGCACATTGATAGCCGTGTCGTATTTGATCTCTTCTATGAAATTGGCCTTTACGAGGTCCTCAACGGCCTTTGCAATGCTTTGAGATTTTTCCTCGCCCGAGTACGCCTTTCTCCGAAGCGACCGCTGGCCCCTTCATCGATCGAAAAGTTGGTGGCATGTGCCACTCGATGGGGATGCCGGTGCATGTTCGATGCCTCGCCATGCGAGCAGTGCCCGCGATAGTCTCTGCTAATCGCAGACAAGATCTTGCTTCACTTGCTCTCGCAGGTCGCTACCGAGCTTTACCGCTTTGGATGGGTCGCCACCCAATTGAACATCTACCAACTCTCCATGAGGCTCGTCTTATCACCGTGTTTCGCCTCGAGCCAAATCATCATCATTTATTCCGGGTCATTGTCCTGATCATATCGAGCGCCCAAATCGACATTGACTTGATGGCCTTCACTACTGCTCGATCGCTCGGGCCACGATCTACCTCACACATATTTCTTGGTATAGAGCGCGGGCTTCTTCTTTTCGATTCAAGGTCGGCCGCCAAGGTAACCACTTGGTCGCCCTTGCTATAGAATTTCATTTTTAGATGCACCGCTGATGTAACGCCTCTAGCTTACCCAAAGCCAGCCTACCAATAATACATCGATAGCAGGATTTGAGGGGGAGTACAAGGAACGCCGTCTCCGACTGGCCCCGCATGCAGTACTATCCCCGTTGTCATTACCAAATGTGACCAAAGAACTGATCGTTCCTCAACGTATGTGGTCGCCCATTGAAACCTCGTTAGAGGAGTAGGCTCTACTCGGGAATTATCTCGCTCGATCAACCTTTATCTTGTCGATCAAATCTTCAAACATGATATCGCCGAGCTACCTTGATCGACCAGATTCTCTCAGTGACTCGTGTTTGCCATGACAAACTCGACACCAATGGAACATAACTATTAGGCTTGCCGTCAGATAGGTCGCCGCCACCGAACGAGATAGGGTCCGCCGAGGTCGGTGGTGGTGCCAAGTGGATGCGACCATTAACAACTCGCCCCACTTTCTCTCGTGGCTTTGTTAGATTCCCCTCGCGATCCAGTGGGTTTCCACCATGAATAACCATCGCAACATTACGGCCTTTAGATCGCCGAGTGTCACGATCTTTCGATCGATCCTTGTTTTCAGGTGCTTTAGGCCGCAGGCCCTTCCTCTATCCGATCGATCTTCTTCTCGCTTTCGAGGTCGGCCGCCTTCCTCCCCTACTTCACATACTTTCCCAACTTGCCTTTTCGAATAAGCTCTTCGATGTCATCTTTGAGGCCATACAACAAGTAGTGTCGCGCCCTTACTCGTGGGTAATGACAATATCTTTTAGCCTGGCCGTGCCCCTTCTCGGAGCACGCAGTGGTTCAGTCGCTTAACTCCCACAAACTCATTGTTCTCGCACTCGCCATAGATCCGCGCAACAGAGGTGTTGAGTCGAAGCGCGATGATCGAACTTCTTATCACTTTAAGTCGCCGATTGTCGCGCGATTTCATACCTCTTTAGCCGCTTATCGCTTCCTCTTTGGGCCTGGCGCGACGCCTTTCTCGCACCAAAGTCTCTTCATATGCCATATGGACGCTTGCTTCGCCAAGAAGTAGCCGAGATCTTGGTAATGGTTCGTGGTGAATTTTTCTACGAACCTAGTGGTCCGCCGAATACCACGCTCAGATATTTCAACTTGTCCTTATCTCGACAAGTCACGCAATGCACTCCGCCAAGATTGAACCGGCCGATATATCGCCTCAACGCCTCATTCTCGCCTTGAACGACATGCAGAGTCCAAGTATTCCTCGTGACGGTGATGGCACCGCTGGCGCAGTAAAGTGAGACAAGAAGATTCCGATCAGTCGCCCCAGAGGAGATGGAATTGGGTCGCAGACTCCCACCATTCCAATGCTCGCCGCCCGCAGACTCGGGAAAGAGCCTCAGATTTCATGGTCGGGTCCCAATTCCCTATAGCAAAGAATAATTGTTGAAGTAACTGAGATGCTTGTCGATCTCTCTACCGCCAAACTTGTTGAGATCGGGCGCTTCGCGAGATCTCTAATCTTATAACGCCCGATCTCCCGGAGAACGCCGTGCTCATTCTCGAACGCCGCTCACCCAAAGCGGTTACATTGCAGGCATGCCTCGCTGTCCCAAGATTCCATAGAATCCTCCGACGGGCCGTTGGTGGAAGCCGAGGTGGCCGGGCCGCCGCTTGGCCTCCTAGGCCGATGCGAAACGCCCCTAATTCTCCCATTTCTCGTAATCTTCCAAATTTCTTCACGAATCCCAAGATCCGCTGCTCGACCGACGTGACCCTTGACGACTCATTAGAGGAGTATCCGTGGGCGAGCGCACGGTGTCGGACGGTAGCTAGAATCTTCATAGTCATCGGACATCGAACGGCGCTTCACTACGCTGCCTCGCCTGGGGCGACTGCAGGTGCCTCTCGCTTCTTCTCACGAGAATGATGAGTAGTGGTTTCTCGGGCGTGAAATGCTCCTTCGAGGAGGAGGAGCGGTGTCTTCGCACGGCCGGCGACGAGCCGAAGGTTCTCCGCCTTCGCACGCAGCGCCCGAATCAACTTCTTTCATATCGAGATGAGTGCATCTCTGGCTCGCGATCACCGATTTTGTTTTGCAAGATTTGCAAAACGGCTTGAGTAACATGGTCCCAGCAGAGGTTCTCGAATGCCCGCTTCAACCAGCCAAGCGCAAATCTCCGTGAACGGCCGGATGGATTCGGCTGAGGACCTGGCCCACGCATCGCTGTGTACCGGGCGTTCTTGTCGTGGAAGTCCCCGAGATTCGTGGATCGTGACGGCCACGCCCGGTTCCGCCGCCGATTCTCGCCCGAGGATTGAGTCGGAGGTGGCCCGCGCTCCGGGCCTGGCCGCGTGGAGCCATGAATGTGGTAGATAGCGCACGCCTCCCATCGTGGTCGCCAATTGATCGCACTCTTGACCAATGAAGTGTCGGGAAGTGTTGATTGATTCGCCTATGGGCCGGCCGTTGAATGTGTGAAAGGACCTGGCCCCGCTTCACGCGCTGAGCACCTCGGTGGTACCGCAAAGACATCCGACGATCTAGTGAGAGGTCGCCGCAGATAGCACAAGGTTAGAGAACGCACTGATACCATATGCGAATGGCGATATATACAAAGTGATGTCCGACCGCTTAGCGAGAATTTCACGGCGAGAATGGCGCCCAAGCGCCGTGTCGGGTCGATCGTGATGGGTCGGGCCGCAGTCCAATTGTCGCTGGGTAGCCCTCGAATTGCTAATACACCCAGAATGTAACCGTATCTTTATTTTTAATAAAAATTAAGTAATTAATATAATTGAAAATATGATAGTACATATATACCCCTTTCAATAACACCCATTGATCCCATTTGGAACCTAAAACAACGATCTAATCTGCTACACTCAATTTAGTGATGATCACTAAAACATTGTTTTAGTGATCTAATCCAGAGCCTTAATGTAGATAGGAGTACAAGGGAGGGATTCTCTCCATTTAACTTTTCACTTAGCACTCTCAAGTGTTAAATCTGCACCATTCAATCCTCTCACTCACTTCTTTTAATATATCTCTCCAACTTTTTGTCTTATTCAAGGAGTAGTCACCCATATACAACGAGAAACGACAACCTCAAAAAGGTGAGAAAACAAAAAGAACAACTACCTCCTAGATATACACTCGATAGATCAACAAACCACTGTGAGAATAAAAAGAAGAAGAGATCAAGAACTAGTGCCAAGAGAGATACTATCCAATCAAAACACCTCTCCTGGGATCACCGCAACTCCCAAAAATACAGCTTGTTCCTCAAATCTCAAAGGACCCAAAGAAAATTATGCCAAATAAGTTTACAAATAAACCACACATCCGCTTTAATCGAACCACCCAGATTAATGAATCAAGGAACGGGAGAAAATATCCTGTTGCATCACAAAACAAAACCCATCTAGTTCACAATGGCATAAGATATACAAGACAAAATACAAATAGTAGTCGCTAAGTTTCAGGACTACTCCTCCGTAAACAAGTTTGTCTCGAAAGAGGACTTCTATCCAATAGAAGCTACCAAGAGAAGTGGGCCACCTTTGAAGGAGCAAAACTATTCTAAACCATGTGAAGAATCTCATTCAACTGAGTAGAGAGCCTAAAAATGCGAGACAACGATCATGCAGAGAAGGTGGTAAGTAGAAGAAGTCAAGAACAATCCAGAAGCATGAGGGGACCATACAAAAAGTCTAGCACCGCTGATAGAGAACTAGAAGCAAGACACTCGTGGAGCTCCTAGAAATATCCTCTTCCCAAGCTCTCTACACCCATCTCGCTGATGTCAATACTAATATATATCCTTGCTTTTGTCTTTCTTCCTTAACCTTTTGATCTTGTTATTTGGTTGTTTGCTTGCTTGGTTTCCTTGTTTTACTTTGCAGGTTCCTATTAATTCCTCCTTTAGAGGCTCGTGTCAAAAGCTAGCATACTTGCGCTCTAAATGTGTTGTGATGGACTTGTTTCCATGGAAGAATATTGCAGTAGTAAACGCAGTATTGTTGGCTTGCTGGTTGCGGTGCATTTTGATGTCTCAAGTTTAAGACTTCTGTGTTGTTCTTGTCGGTGCCCTCTTTTTGGATCTGATGCATGCGTATAAGTGCATCCAAGTTGGGTTATCTAGGAAATTAAGCTTCCGGTTTAATGTTGAGTGAATCAAGTTGTTGGATTTCTCTCATTGAGTGATATCATCAGGTTTATTTGATTATATGACTTGTGGCTGACATGCATGCTATTGTGAGGAAGAAGGAGTGTAGCTGCATTTTTTTTGTCAACATTGGATTTAGTACATTGTAAGGTTCTGGTTTTGTTGAGTTAGCTTTGGAATGGAACCTATTGGAAGAAACGTAGGTATGATTTTAAGGGTGATACAAATTATTGTCTCCTTATTTAATTAGTCTCCAAGATTTGTGAGGTTGGTAACATTATTATGGTGTAGCATCTTTCTCCACGCTGCTGATGTCAATCACTCCCCCACACGAGTTTATGTCTATGATGCATCAAGTTGGTAGCTGGTGTTCCGGAATATAGGAGTCTAAGCATTGCGGATCTATGACGGCTTCTTGTCAACATCTTTGCTATTTTATCTTTTTACCTCCTTTTCTTTTCGTAAATGCTATTTGTACCAAAGAATATGACAAATATACGGTGAGTTACTAATACGTATGTTTGACAAATAAAATATAAAATAGTTTTATATTAAAATTAAAATAAGTAAAAACATGCTCAAGTATCACAAAACACACGGTTAGAGAGAAGAAAGGAAAACACTAAGTTAGCCACCTCCACCTCCATCCACCTCCACCTCCAATCTTCTCAAGAAATCACCACCACACTCCGCCACCTTCTCTCAGACTTCGCCGCCGCCGCCGATTGTGTTGTCATCGCCTGCTGCTTCTTCGTTAGTCTACTCTTCACTGCTGAAGGTTAAAATTGCTTTTCCTCCTTCTTCTTCTTCTTCTTTTCATTTTTGTTTTTAATCTTCTTCACTTCGCTTTTATTCCCGGTTCGCTTTCATTGCCTCTTTGATTTCGCTTTTGGATTTCCCTTATCTCGATTTCAATTTTTAGGGTTTGTGTCATTTGGGAATTAGGAATTTGGAATTAGGAATTAGGCGATTTCAATTTTTAGGGTTTGTAATCGCTTTTCATTTGGCTATTTATGATTTTGGTTTTTAACCACTATGGTTTAGTTTGAAATGGAATTTGCTCAAAGTAAACATAGTTATTTGCCTTGTGAGGTTGGTGGTTTGCTTGTTTCCTAATGGGTGGAGTCTTAAATTGGCTACAAGTTGTTTGGCATTTTATTTTGCAAGAATGATACTCTTATGGTATGGATATGGTCTCGAGCTTGGGTTTTCGATTTTAACCACTTAGGTAGCTTTTAAGTTTATAGGTTATGGTGTATATTTTTAGAGGTCTTAGGGTGGTTATATTGGGCTTCAAGTTTTAAGGTGATGGTGTATGGGTGTCGCTTAGTTGCAGCTTTTTGTTATATTTGTTAGTTTGTTAGTTTAGTTCATTGTTACTTTGTTAGTTTACTTGATTGTTAGTTCGATTGATTATTGTCCGTGATCGTATGACTAAATAGCTTGAAATTGTTAATTTCATTGACTACATGTAGCTTCTAATTGTCTGTTAGATTATACATTATTTATGTTTACACATTCATTATATAAACTACAAATTGGGGATAATTGGTTGATGAAGGTTAATTTGAGATTCATTTTTTTGTGTGTAAACTACAAATGTCCAAGTTTGTAGAATAAACTACATGTCCATTTGAAGTTTCTTCTTCCAATGCATAAATTCCACTTTGATTTCATGAAGCCAATAAAATATATTTCCATAAACCATGTTTTAGTCTAGGTAGTGAATAGTGGCGTAATAGTGCGCTATAGCGGTTTAGTAGAGCTGGAATTTGACCTTGTGCTCCGCTATTTGTTGTGTGGGGCGGTTTGCAAAAGCGGTTTATATTGTCGTGATTATATTGTTTCTTGAAGGTCAACTCCTTGACTTGGTTTTGGCTGATTGGAATGGATAGGAGTTCCATAATGATTTTGTTAGGTGAAATTCCATTTGTACTTGCTCCAAGGAAGGCCATGAAAGACTATAATAGTGAGATAAAAAAAGAGGATATATATATATATTGAATATGATATTAAGAGCTTGTGGAGAGCTCAGCTTCTTATGAAGGAAGGCTATTTATAGTGTGGGTTTTGGTAGTTTAAATTATATTGATAAAGGAATTAAAGGATATAGTGAGGAGGACACTATCTACAACTTAGTGATTTTTGTTAATTAATAACTTTATTCTCGGTTTTAAAATTCAATACCACAAAAGTGGATCAAAGTCTCCGATATTCCACCTTATAATGTAATATGTATGCTTCATTGTCCGTAATAGTTCCCATGTGCTTTGTGTTGTTATAGGTTATCTAGAATAGTTCCCATGTGCTTTTATGATGCCTTGTAGGTGTGAGTGTAAGTTTGAAGGCAAGCAGTGGTGTTCCACCCGCACCAAAAAGCTTGGCCATTTTGGTAACTTCACTATTGTGTTAAGAAAAGTAATGTTTGTTTACATTCTACTGTTATTTGATATGCCAATTAATAGGATAGTAAACTACTAGCCCGATAGATCGGGCAATTTTAAGATCGGGTGTTGTTAATCGCAGAATCCTTTGACACTCAACACAAGATGGCGTAAAAGATTTGTAGATCCAAATTGCCAAGAGTCTTTATCAATTGTAACATCTATCATAACCAAATGCATATCTCAAAAATTTCATCTCTCGCTCGCCTTTTGAAGATGTCATCCGAGTTTACAATGTTCATTTCAAGTTCAAGTCGCAGCAGATGCATATTCTATATTCTTGCTCCTTTGTTTGTAATTGATGTAAATAATGTAAATGCCCCAAGGTTTATGTAAATGATATAAATGCCTTAAGGATGATATTGGTGATGTAAATGCGTAGATGTTGTTTTATTGATACACCTTAGATAGATAGTGTGGAATCTTTCATTAGTTATGTTTTAATGTCTTTTCTTCAATTCATTTATCAAATTAATCTGGTTGGTTATTTATCACAAAAATTTGGTTAATTGTGTAGGTGTTCGTGAATCGATTAAAATCGAAAAGTAGATGACATTTAACCAGCTTCATGTCATTGTTTTACATTTAGTGGGCCCCAACCCACTAACTTAGTACCCTCTTGTAGTTTCATAGTGAGTTTCACAAGGAAAATATGAAAATAACATGTTGGTCATTTATCACAAAAACTTGGTTAATTGTGAAGGCTAAATGGTGAACCGATTAAAATCGAGAAATTATAACGCTTAACCACCTCATGTTATCGTGCTTACATTTAGGAGTCCCAACCGACTTAGTACTTGCTTGTAGTTTTATAGCGAAGTTTCGCAAGGAAAAGATGAAAATAACAAAGTTGGTAATTTATCACAAAAACTTGGTTAAATGTGTAGGCGAGGTGGTGAATCGATTAAAATCGAGATATTAGATGACATTTCACCACCCCATGTCATTGTTCTTACATTTGTGGGTCCCAACCAACCAATTTAGTATCCTCTAATATTGTTCTTATTGTGCCAAGGACATGGGGTGGTTAATTATCATCTAATATCTCGCTTTAATCGCTTCACCACATCGCTTTTCACAATTAACCAAGTTTTTGTGATAAATGACCAACCTATTATTTTCATCTTTTCTTATGAAACTCACTATGAAACTACAAGAGCATACTAAATTAGTGGGTTAGACCCCTAAATGTAAGAACAAGGACACATGGTGGTTAAATGTCATCTAAGATCTCGCTTTAATCGCTTCTCACCTCGCTTTCACAATTAACCAAGTTTTTGTGCTAAATTACCAACCTATTTTTTTATCTTTTCATTGTGAAATTCACTATGAAACTACAAGTAAGTACTAAGTTAGTCCTGTTCAGACCACTAAATGTAAGCACAATGACATGAGGTGGTTAAATGCCATAATTTCTCTATTTTAATAAGTTCACCACCTCGCTTCACAATTAACCAAATTTTTGTGATAAATGTCCAACCTGTAATTTTCATTTTTTCTTCTTGTGAAACTCATTATGAAACTACAAGAGGATGCAAAATTATGTCCAACATGTAATTAACCAACCCATGTTCTTGGGCTTATATTTAAGGGTCCCAAGGCACTCATGTAGTACCTCTTTAGTTTCATGGTGAGTTTCACAGTGGGAAAAGAGGAACCAAACAAGTTGGTCATTTAGCACAAAAACTTGGTTAATTGTGTGTGGGAGTTGGTTAATTGTGTGGTGCAGTGGTTAAATTACCCGAATCGACAAATTACATGATATTTAACAATGCTATGTCTTGTGATTACATTTAGGGGTCATAAGGCACTCATAAAGTGCCCTCATATAGTTACCTAGTGAGTTTCACAAGAAAAAGAGAAAAACTAGGTTGGTCATTTCGCACAAAAAGTTGGTTAATTGTGTGGTGTAGGTGGTTAAATGACTCAAACTAACAAATTAGGTGACATTTAACCACCATATGCCTTGTGCTTACATTTAGAGTCCTAAGACAATCATAAAGTACCCTCTTGCAGTTCCATGATGAGTTTCACAAGAAAATGAGGGAAAATTTGTTAGTCACTTAGCACAAAAACTTGGTTAATTGTGTGGTGTGTGTTTAAATGACTCAGATCGACAAATTAGAAGACATTTAACAACCCTATGTATTGTGCTTAAATGCAGGGGTCCTAAGACACTCACATAGTACCCTCATGGTGAGTTTCACAAGGAGAACAAGATTAAAATAGGTTGGTCAATTTAGCACAAAAAGTTGGTTAGTTGTGTAGAAGACGTGGTTAATTAATTCAAACCGAGAAATTATATTACATTTAACTACATTTAGTGGGTCCCAAGGCATTCATGTAGTACTCTCTTGTAGTTTCTTAATGACTTTCACAAAGAAAAGAAGTATAGAACAAGTTGGTCATACAAAAAGTTAGTTAATTGTATTAAAGCGTGGTTAACTAATTCAAATTGAGAAATTAGAAGACATTTAAGTACCTCATGTCCTTGTGTTTACATTTAGGGGTTCTAATACACTCATGAAGCACCTCTTTTAGTTTCTTGGTGAGTTTCACAAGGTAAAGACTAACTAATTATATTGGTCATTTAGCACAAAAACTTGGTTAATTGTGTTTGGGAGGAGGGGTTTAAATGAAGCTCATTCATTATATCTAAAAAGAGTTACAAACTTATAACAAAAACAAAAATACTTTACAATTGAAGAACAATTCATTATATACATTATGTTCTAAAACTACTTTACAAATTTTCCAAAAACTACATCAACCCCAAAAATCCTAAACACATTGACCAAATGTGTTGTTGCCTCTTATACTTGGAAATTTGTTCAGGAGATTTCGGTTGCTTCTGTCCTCTATACATATACCTTTATCCCATCTTGAACAATTAATATCTTTCTCCCAATCTTGCTTACTCCGACTAAGTTCATTAGTAGGAAGAATAGTTACTTCTATCCTCTAGACATATATGAGGTGAATTCGACTTTTATAATGGTGAGGTGACAGATACAAACAGATCGTCAATTTTGAGGTGGGGTGTCGACACCATATTGGAAAATAACCTGCAATTGCAAATAACAATATGATTAAAATCAAAACTTCAAATAACATTGACTAATGATAATTAGTGACGATTATATGAGGGTATTGTATGAGTGCCTTAGGACCCCTAATCACAAGACATAGAATTGTTAAACATCATCTAATTTGTCACTCGAGTAATTTAACCACCGCACCACACAATTAACCGACTTTTTTGTGCTAGATAACCAACCTATTTTTGTTCTTCTTCCTTGTGAAACTCACCATGAAACTACAAAAGGTCCTGTATGAGTGCCTCGACCCCTAAATGTAAGCACAAGCCATAGGGTGATTAAATGTCATCTAATTTGTCAATTTCACCATTTAACCACTAGCACGACATAATTAACTAACCTTTCTCGCTAAATGACCAACCATTTTTTTCCTCATTTTCTTGTGAAACTCATTAGGAAACACATTAACAAAGATTTACAAATTCAACATTATCACATTCTTGACAAAGATAACAATGAGACAAACAATACCTCTTTTGGTTATAAATATCAATTAAGTACAATTTGGTAGTAGTACAAGACCTCTTCATTACAATTTTGAACAAGACCAATTCACTAAAACTTAGTAGTACAACACTTTTATGACAACTTGGTACTGTGCATTCATTTAGAGACAATGCATGTAGAGACAACTACCAAGTGAATGAATATTATTTATTGAATACAATAGTATCTTACAACACGATAGCTTGTCCATTCATCGAGCTCTAACATTCATTAACCTAAAGCTAGCAAGGAGTTAAATATCAAGTTAGCATTCTAGCTCATCAACTAGGCACCGTGGATAACCATTACTTCCTTAGTTTTACTCACGCCTAAACTTGACAGTGAAGCATGCCAAAGTTATTGTCCAAAGTATGAGTCACACCAAAATGAGCAATTCTAGCATAAAAATTTCAGACAGAGCAAATAGGAACCCTCGCTTATTCAAAGCAGAACCCTCAACAAGTTTTTCAAAAGATTTGCATTCTTCAAGACCTTATCCCATTTAGTATTATCTCAAAATTGGTAAGGTGTATCTCGAGGAAATTCCAAAGATTGCTCCTCGCACGCAAAACAAGTGTATTATCTCAACTAAATTCCAAAGGTCGTTTAGGCAATTTGAAAGCATGTCATTTCATTTTACTCCATATATCTCAAAACTTTGCTCTTTATCTTCTTGAATAAAATCTGTGGTTTTCATCTTAATATGTATTTGCACAACCCAAAGAATGAAAGGAGACACAATGATGCAGTAATAGATCCGGAGTGTTTGGGTTATTTGAATCGTTGACAATTTAGGATTTTGATATCTTCCATTATTTTCAAAGATATGTCAACTAGAACTAATTATGATAAACTAGAACTTTTATTCATCAAGGACAACAACTCATTTTCCTTCAAAAGTATCTAAAACAAAGTCAAGAGAAGTACTTCTAGTTACTATCCTACATCACATAATTTCTCAAAGTAGAGGCACATAATAAGTCGAGCAACATAATATGAAAGAAAGAAGTCCGCCACACATTTGATCGACCAACAATTAAAAATTTCCTTTCAAAAGCATAAATGTTAGCAAGAAGGGCAATTTTATAATTGGTGTGTATAAAGATACAAGTTAGAAAATATAAAGTGGGGAAGATTAGTGCAAGTAATAAGAAACTTGAAATATCCCCTCTTCACCTTCTCTCTTCCTTCACTCTTCCTTGTGTAAGTATGATGTCAAGCACACAATAAACTTCCAAGCTAAAGAGAAAGGTTGCTTACCACAACAAATGACTCAACTATATATGGTTTATCCTTCTTCATCTTCGAATGAGCTATATTTTCCGGAAACGCTCAAACCTTCACTTTCACTTTCCCATTTTTCTTTTCTCAAATTCAACAAATGATGACAAGCTTAGTTAAAATAATGAGATGAATTTCTTTGGAAATTGTGATCCCCGGTTATCTAGATTTAAAACATCAAAACCAATTACATAATAGAAATCTCAGATTCTCCCAAATAAGAGTTATATTTGTATAAAAAAATTAAGTCAATTTCAAATAGAAAAAGGTAACCTCTTTATACAACTTAGCAAAGCAGAACCAAACACTTCTAGAATTTACTCGCAAGGTAGCGAATCGATAGACGCTTTCGTTGTTCCAACAAATTGCAAGTACCTCACGCAACAACCTCCTTCATAGATAACACTTTTGGGTCATTCTTTGCCTCCAAGATCTGATTGTTAGCTCCAATTTTGTAACTAGGAAATCAAGAGAGGCAAAAATTACATCACCGATAGCTCACACCACCTCTTTCTACATTAGCGTAAATCAAGAGATACACTAAGCATGTAAAACACGAATTAAATTAAAGCGATCTCACAATAGCGGCCGCTATCACCGCTTAGTCACCCCTTTGTACCGCTTATTTGCGCCGCGCCACCGCTTTTGCAAACACGCCCCACACAACAAATAACGAACACAAGCTCAAATTCCGCTTCCACTAAAGCGCTATAGCGCACTATATCGCCGCTATTCAATACCTAGACTAAAACATGGTTCATGGCAATATATTTTATTGGCTTCATGAAATCAAAGTGGAATTCATGCATCTAAGAAGGAACTTCAATACTGACATGTACTTTATTCTACAAACTTGGAGATTTCTAGTTTACACACAAAACAAAATGAATCTCCAATTAACCTTCATCAACATAAGTCTCCTCAATTTAAACAACTAAATTAAAATCGTAATTTCAATGCCAATTGTCACATTTCGTAAAGTAAAATCTCCGATTTTACTTTCATTGAATAAGGATATATATATATACAACTTGGTCGAATTCTCCTATCGAGTATTGCAAAGAATGTAACCTAACAAGCTTAAGTGAAGAAACTAAGCTAAAAATAGAATCACAAATGCTATCTACATGTAATGAATGTGTAAACATAAAGAATGTATAATCTATAATACAAAATCTAACAAAGAATCATAAATTATCCCCAAATTTAACTTTAGGGTTTTCAATCAATTTAGGTTTTCAATGAAACAATCAGAATAGTAATCTAACAAAGAATCATAAATTTTCCCCAATTTTAAGTTTAGGGTTTTCAATCAATTTAGAGTTTTCAATGAAACAATCAAAAATAGAGAAGAAGAAAGCTCCATACCGTGACTGCAGAGAAGAACGCAGTGCGAAGAAGATGAAGAAGGAACCTCTCGCGTATCACACGCTGCCGCTGATCGCTTTTCCAAGCTCCAAGCTTCAAGCTTTCAACCCGCTTCCTCCCTCTCCCGCTTTCCAATCGCTTTCTTCAACCTTCAAGCTTCAAGCTTCAACCCTTTTCACTCTCTCTTGCGCTTTTCCAAGCTCCGATCTTCAACCTCTCTCTCGCTTCTTCTCTCTCTCTCGCTTTCTCCGAACTGCACTCTCTCGCTTTTCTCTCTTGCTAACTAATAATTTTATTTTTTTAAAATAATAAAAGCTACCTGGCCCCACCGTGACAAGACATGGAAATAGTATTTTTGTATGGTATTTTGTAGCCTATTTTGTTGAAATAGCATTTTGCTTTTTTTGTTATAATCTTACCACTTTTTAACTCTTCCACTATAGACCGATTGATGTATCGCTAGTGTAACATCCTGCATCGCTTTTGAAATCGCCGATCGTTCCCACAAACCAACACTGGTCTTTTCAAAGATGCTTTGTCCTCACTTGCAAAGATGCTTTATGGGAAACTTCTGTAAGCTCACCCATCCCACTCCTACCCAAGCCAATGACGCTTAATTATAGAGTTCTTATGGGATGGGCTCTCAAAAGAAGATGTATCTTGTTGGTATAGGTTGTCAAAATCAATTCTTTTAAGCCTTCCTTCAATCACATCCCATGCTCGCACATCCTCGTGATCCTCTCATTCCGGTGCGAATTCGGTTGATTCATGTGCCCTTCCCTATAAACTGTCAGGAGTCGCTCTTTGTTCGTATTCTGCACCGGAGATCACTTCCCGCCCTCGTCATCCATGGAAGTCACATGCCCCCAACATCCGCTTGGTTCGCCCCCGAACCACACCGCATCGGGAGAGGTCTTCTCTCGATACCATTTGTAACATCCTGCATCGTTAAATCGCCGACTTCCTCCACAAACCAACACGAGTCTTTCAGCATGCTTTGTCCTCACTTGCATGCTTTCCGAGAAACTTCCAAGAGGTCACCCATCCAACTACTACTCCATGTCAAGCACGCTTAACTATAGAGTTCTTATGGGATGGGCTTCCGAAAAGAAGATGCATCTTGTTGGTATAGATAGTCCAAATCAATTATTTTAAACCTTCCTTTAATCAGATCGCCTCATACCGCACAACCTCGTAATCCTCTCATCCCGGCAGGTGAATTTGGTACATTCATGTGCCCTTCCCTATAAGTCGCCAGAGTTGCTCTCTGCTCAGGCTCAGACCGACGATCACTTCCCGCCCTCGCTATCCATGGATGTCACACTAGGTGCCTTGCTTTTATTTTTATTTTTTTTCTTGTGGTGTCCCTTGGTGGATAGCTTTGCAAACCCATTGGACAATGGTGTACTAAAATGATGTATTTTTTGTTTCTAATAACCTAGCACATGATTGTACGCCCTCTCAAACTCTTCATAGAAGGTGGGGGAGTCTGTGTCAATGATGCTTAGCTAGCTAATTTTTAATGATAACATCTTCAATTATCGAAAAAAAAGAGTAACACATTGCAATAAAACATATAATGTACCATCATAAATGCATATTTAATACAAGACATGGTTCTTTGAAATTAAGATAGTATGTTAATGCAATATCCAGAAAATCTACCTACTAGTTTAGAAATAGAATTTTACTAGAATAATTAATCTTTTAACAAACGATGGCATTAACTGACAGTTAAAGAAATAAATAATGAATAAAAAAGAGGTATTAGATTAAAAATATAGTGTTTAATTAAAATTGTGTTTATATAGCCGAAGGTTTTATAATTGTGAAGTTTAGTACATTTTGTTTAATTTATTTATTACTTGCAATGTTTAGTTTAATGTATGTTGTTGGTCAATTTACATGCATATTATTAATTAAAGGTGATGTGGGTTAGCAATAAAATAAATAAGGATATTAGAATTCAAAAAGTGAATACAAAGACTTAAGGAACACATTAATACCCTTTTCCTCACACATCAGCTAATGACACACACACACACACACTCTTTAGTTAAAAATGAAA